>OX344720.1:108666546-108669046 GCA_947034835.1 Ballota nigra | reverse complement strand
TATTTATGTCAAAAAGCTCAGGAACAAATAGGTATGGAATAGAAAGATTCCACCCCCCCCCCCCAAGTAAAGAACTGTTACAAATAATGAAGAAACTAGTAGATTTAGATACGAAGCAACATAAAATAAACCAAATTTAATACCTGAATATTCGGTTTGATAACCTGCTACTAATTCTTCTTCTGCTTCTGGTAAATCAAAAGGTAATCTCTCACACTCGGCTAGAGAAGAAATCAGAAAAACAATAAACCCTATAGGTTGACGCCATAAATTCCATCCCCAAAAACCATATTTGGATTGCGCTTCAACTATATCAACTGTACTTAAACTGTTAGATAATCCTAGTCGACGCTAACATCACCGTTCCCGTCGCTATTACAGAACCGTACATGAGATTTTCACCTCATACGGCTCCTCATAGGTCACAAATAAATCTAAGGGCCTTTCAACATTATTTATCTTGATGTGTTTGTCGGATAGAATCAAATTATTATCTTAGGTCCTAAAATTAGACCAATGGAATTCTGTCTGCTAGATTTTTAGTAAAAAAGTGCTTCTGAATTGATCTCATCTTTTAAGAATTTTTATTTTTCTTTGTTGATTAATAACTTTATCCTTGAATGAAAAAAGACTTTTGAGAGAATATCGCATAGATATTTCAACCTATCATTTTCTCACTTTTGATTACGAAAAAGAATTACATATTGCATTACATAACAAGAATTGTATTTCTGAAAATAAAATCCAAAGACTCATGAATAAAAAAAAAAAAGATCTCTTTTTGCAATTCTCGTTTTTGGATTTTAGTTCGTTCCTATTCTCCTTTCTCAGAAAAGGGACATTGCAAAAAGTAAAAGATTTCTTCGTTTTTTATAGTTATTTACTTAATTGGTGGATAGGAGCATACTCTGGATGAAATCGCGGGGAGTAATAGTCAACACCTGGAAATGCACTGGAGCACCGATGTATATCATGCACCCGAATTTACATACGGCAGTGTTCATCTATTACCAAAAACAAGTCATTTATGGATATTATTAGGAGAGCCGTGCGTATCTAGTCTAGTTTCACTTTCGATCCACAAGGATCAAGATCAAATGAGTGCGAATTCTCCTCCTGTCAAGAGTTTTAACCTTTCAGGAACGGATGATCAGTTGAGAGAAAAATTCTTTACTTCCGGTTTTTCGGGTAAAAAAGAAGATCGGATTCCTGAGTATTCAAACCTTAGTCGAATTATATGTACTGGTCGTTGTAATCTCGTAGATCCGACCCTTCTCTACCATAATTCTGATTTATTCTCAAAGAGGCGAAGAAATAGATTCACCATCCCACTCCAATCAATTCAAGAACGCGAGAACGGACTAAGGCCCCCTTCCGATATCTTGATTGAAATCCCCATCAACGGCATTTTCCGTAGAAATAGTATTCTTGCTTATTTGGACGATCCTAGATACAAAAGAAAGAGTTCGGGCATTACTAAATATGGGACTCTAGAAATGCATTCAATCGTCAAAAAAGAGGATTTGATTGAGTATCGAGGAGGCAAGGAATTTAGTCCAAAATACCAAATGAAAGTCGATCGGTTTTTTTTCATTCCCGAGGAAGTGCATATATTACCCGGATCTTCTTCCATAATGGTACGGAACAATAGTATCATTGGGGTAGATACACAAATTACTTTAAATATGAGAAGCCGCGTAGCCGGGTTGGTCCGAGTTATTGCGAAGTAAAAAAACCGATGATACTATTGTAGAAAAAATACGACAAAAGGATCACCCTAAGATTATTTATTCTTGGAGTTACTTTTTTTTTCTCTTTTGTGATTTTTTCTATTTGATTTAGAATTGTACTTGTTCTATCAGTCAGATCCTTTATTTTTTTTCTATCAATGAAGAGTTTGTCCAACTCGAAGATGCAATTTGAATTTGATTAAATGATTTGTGAATTATTTGATTGTTTATTATGGAATCTTTTTCTTCTTTAATTTCGCTTGATTTATCGGCTCTCTGATAGATGGTCAGAACTTCATCTGGGTTCGAATCCTACTGAGAGGTCCACTAGAGATCCGAAATTGTTGAAGAAACAACAAGATCTTTCTTTTGTCCCTCCCAGGCGATCGGAAAATAAAGAACTGGTTAATATATTCAAGATAATTACGTATTTACAAAATACTGTCTCAATTCATCCTATTTCATCAGATCCGGGGTGTGATAGGGTTCTGAAGGATGAATCGGATATGGACAGTTCCAATAAGATTTCATTCTTGAACAAAAATCCATTTTTTGATTTATTTCATCTATTCCATGACCGGAACAGGGGAGGATTCACGTTACACCACGATTTTGAATCAGAAGAGAGATTTCAAGAAATGGCAGATCTATTCACTCTATCAATAACCGAGCCGGATCTGGTGTATTATAAGGGATTTACCTTTTCTATTGATTCCTACGGATTGGATCAAAAACAATTCTTGAATGAGGCCAGGGATGAATCGACCTGG